>CM060383.1:13505579-13548579 GCA_030545235.1 Helianthus tuberosus | reverse complement strand
AAATTCAGGGTGTAGCGGCTTGGGCATGGGTTGAAAGCTCATAAATTCAGGTGCATAAAAATGAGAGTTCACTTGCATAGCGGCTTGGGATGGGTGACCAGGCTTTTTTATGCCTGGTCAAATGGCTATTTTGGAAAAGTGTCTGGTCAAGCGGCTAATTTGGTAATTTTCCCATTTATTAATTTAAAGAGATACGTATGACCTTTAAATTTCCAAGTCTAATGTACATTCACAAAATTAACTGAATTTTTTAATTTCGTTGTTTTTTAATACAAAAAGTTAGCTCATGGTATCAAAAAATAATTACAAAAACAAGTTTCAATACATAACAATTAAATCTCTCTCTCTCTCTCTCTCTCTCTGGTGGCCCACTAAATAAACATCCAGCCAATCACATGCCTCGTCCTAAACGGCTGTTAATGGACAATTGCGACGCGACGGGGGGAGGGGGCGGTGTGCGACGGAGGGGACGACCCCCACACCCCATGGTCTAAATGATTACTAAGATTTGTCATCAGTAACCGTTCATCTAGATTGACAAGTCCTAACCAAGAAGCCGACTCACTACCTTTATTATATTTTCTTGAACGGTAAATTTGGGTCACTAACGGACCACTAGAGTATCATCGTGTCATCAGCAAATCAACCTGATCGTATCAATCTCCACTAGGCTATAATGCTTATACATCAATTCAGAAGGAAACCCAATAAATCTGAGGAAAACTCTCTTATAGGATTCAAACCAAGAACCTTATGGTCCTTAAGCCTTATTTCATATACAAGTTATATGCATGTATGTACAATATAGGTAGTGTTGAGTATTTAAATTTACAACTTCCACCTCTTTGTATTACTTTTATATTTTTATTTCGACGGGAACAACTTTTTAACTTTTAAATAACAATAAACTATTTTTTTACCACAAATCAAAATGAATTAAGCAATTGGATATTCGAGATAAAGTCCATTAAATCAGGAAACAAAATAGTGAAAATACTACAAACATGATCAAAAAATATATTACATAAGAATTACAATATAGTTACATAAGAATTAAAATACATTACATAATCCATAAAAATATATTTTTATATATTGAATTAACACTTTTGTTTTTCACAAAAAAAAAAATAGCATCTCGTTCTTTTCATAAAAACATTTCTGTACTATAGAATTATTGTTTATTGATTTAGTATAGCATGAAATAATTTAAGTTGAAAGTGACTAAGCGACTCATAAAGCTATCCATCACCTCTGATTAGAACATGAAATCTACACATTTACACTTTAAAATTCACTTTTACTAAAAATATGATAATTCAACAAACGCTTTTATAAAACAAAAAGATTAATTGTTATATTTAGATTTCTTCCGTAAAAGAAAAATAAGTATTATTCAAAATTTTATACGGTCGAAGCAGCGGCTACGTAACACAATCTGCACATGATGACATCAAGGTACAGTGAAGTTGTTGGACCCTTAAACCATGGGCGCCGTTTATACTGCCCATAGGAAATCACTATTAATTCTGTTTCCAGAATATTTTGTTTTTTACACCAATTTGTGCCACTTGTTTTATTTAATTATTTATTTATTATTTAGAAAGTGTTGTTTTTTTACACCAATTTGTACAACTTGTTATATAATTTAGAGTTAAATTTGTGGTTTGTTTCATTTTGACAGTTTAGTTCAAAGGTTTTATTTTTCGACTGTGAGACCAAAAAGGTTTCACCATTGCTATTTTAGTCTACTGGGTTAACTTTATCCATTTTTTCTGTTAACGAGAAGGGCAATTCGGTCATTTTAAATGACTAAATTGTCCTTCTAGTTAACAAAATTACACATAAAATCACCGAATTGCTCTTCTCGTTAACAAGAAAAAATGAATGAAATTAATCCAGTGGGTTAAAATGACAACGGTATAACTTTTTTGGATCCAAATGCGAAAAATGAAACATTTTAACTAAAATGGCAAAATGTCTCAAAACTAAGGGAGTAAAATGACGTTTAACTCAATATTTTATTTACAGTCGTCAGTTTGTAACACTTATATTTGTTGTTTAATATGCGTATATTTATGTGGTTAATTGGTTATCAAGCATTGGTCTAGAAAAATGTACTTTAATTAGCACACACTTTAAACGTCCATTAGACCATACGTAGTGGGCAAGGAGCATTATTGGGCGTTTTTCTAAAATGAATGTAGTGGTGATGTGGGCATTATGTTAAAAGGGTGTAGAGAATTAAATATAAATAAAAAAACAACCAAAAAACCAATTGGCTAAAAAAAGGAAGGTCAAAAATGATTGGCCAAACAATTGCCCCTTCAGCGTTATTCAAAACATGCCAAAACAAGTTTCAGCCGAGAACACGCCCAATAACGCCGTGGGGGGGCGAGTGAGGGGCGAAATGGGGCGTTTTTTAGGGCCAATTTTGACAAAAATGACGCCCACTACGGGTGTTCTTAATCATAGTAATAAGGTAAAAATTAAAAGAAAGATGTATCACATAACATAGAGTACATTCTAATCTAAAATACATTCGAGAAAGATGTATCACATAACATAGATTATAAGGGTAAAAAGAAGAGAGTTCATTGACACTGAAACCGGTTGACGTTACTAAACTAAAGCAAACTGGCTGAGTTGAGATTCAAACGGTTCGGTTTTGATGGTTTGACGATTTAGGTGTTTGGTTTGGTTTGAAACCAACCGTGTAAATTGAAGAGGTCCTTTTAACATTTATTATTTACATGAATAGATATATTTTGGACAATTGCATATTTCCCCTTAAAAAAACTCCTTAATTGTGTATTTACCCAACTTAAAATTAAAACCGGTTAAACCTCCCGGTACACTCAGTTAAGCTGTCCGATAGACTCGATTAAGCCATTTCTGAGTCAAATACAATACGGGTATAAAAATCGGATTTTAAAACATTATCGTAAACAACCAAATAAAAAGTACTCTATTGTTTGTATCTTACAAGGTTTCCAAACTACTAACCAAATTTTTAGAATTTTTTATAATTTAAGATACCATTTTTTTTATTGATCCAAACTATTAGGATAGAAATTGCATTGAAATAGAAGGTAAACAAGCAACAAGTTGTGTCATTACCTCTTTTTAATAGCAAAACTAAGTATTTTAATAATTACATCCATAGATCTCGGATCATAACATTATTATGCATGACCCTTTGAACTCGACTAAGTAAATTCACAGCCTCTGATACATGGAAACCCAAAGTATCAAAAAGTAAATGAGATAAACACGTATTGGTTATCAAGATATATTGTACTTATTAGACATAAGTTTTAGATTTGCACCATAAAAAGTTGTTAAAAAATATGTAATTCAATATTATTTCATTATTTGTTTTAAAAACATATCTTTTGTTTACATAAAAGCCTAATGTATATTGTACACTAGGTTAATGCCCGTGTAATACGCGGACTTCAACCAAAACCATATGATATACTTTGAAATGAAATATTATCACCCAGGAACTTCCCGGGTAGAAAGTTCCCGGGTAGGAGAAATTTGATTAGACGTATATTAAGTGTATAAACGAAACAAAATAAAATACAAAGTGTAATGTTATTAAACATGCATACTTTTTTAAAATATGATGTATTATTTCATTAAATTTTGTTAGTACATTCTTAATTCTTAATACAATAATATGACATATTAATACCTTCGCTATAAGGAGTTATAAATTTTTCATAAGTTAATCACGAGCTTTAATTCCTTATCAAATGAGTGTAAATGAAATAACTAATAAGCGTATAAATAAAAATAATTATAAAAGAGATTACATATTACATAAACTAATGATGAAGCGAAATTACAACTATAATCCGCATACATATAAAATATAAATCCCTAAATATTTCCTTGTAAACATCAATTGATATGTGATTCGTAGCTTTAATCTCTATCAAATACTAATAATTTTACTCCCTCTTTACTATTTACTATGATAGCACTACAACTCTTCATTAGTGAAAACCAGTTCTATTAAATAGATACTAACTCTCAGTAGTTGTCATATTCCCTATATAGGCCTTTTGCAAGCTCAGCATGTGAAGCATTATCATCCTCAATAACCTAGAGACTGGATGATAATGCTGTTAGTTCAAAGCATAAACTCTTTTGTAAGAAAATTAAATTCACACATGATATTTAAAACTAAAATAAATGAAAACACAAAACACTCGATTAAAAGCATACAACTTACTCTCGAATTGACAACAGGTGTTGAAATGGCAGCACCAAAGTTAATGATTTCCCTCTAACCCACGTGTTTGTTCAACGTGCCACTTGTGAAAGAAAAGAACCAGGTCTTAGAACATGATATGATGTAGAAAAGTAAATCATGATTGTGATGATGAAAAAAGTACTTAGGGCAGCTAATGCAAATTTTTAAGAAAAATTATGATATGAACATTAATAAACTTAGATTTAGAACTGCGCTTCCTGAGACCCATTCCTTGGTTCTTCATTAGTCCCGAGTAAAGAAGGTTCAGTGACGAACGTGGTAACAATTAAAATATATTTTACATAAACGGGCCAGAAATTTAACCATCTGGCCCGTTTGAGGCAAAGTGTAGACCAGATCAACATGTTTACTCATAAACTGGTCGAAATAGCCCACATTTGCATTAAATTTACACCGACCTCAATTTACCATAGAGTTTGGGTTGGTTTCAACTGGTTTCAATGAAAGGGATGTCAAGCCAATTTATAAACTTGCCATTCGGTTTCAATTTAGGAACGGTTTTTTTTTTCTTTTTTCCCCGCCTCTACACATACCTACCCAGTGGCCAATCCAAGATAACGGTCAGATCTATAAATTCTAATTTTGCTTGAATAACTTTCACAATCACAGCTTATCAAAAGAAACAACAGCAGCAACACCATTATCATCTCTATCACCATTGTCTAATCAAGCATATTAGGCAATGAAACCAAATCAAATGATCAAATGGTTTGAGATAATCAATCCTAAGCTTTATTCCTCTGAGCAAATTAACTAACTATATAGCATAATTCATTTAGGGTATGTTCAACTTAATTATAATGATAATCCTATAACTATAGACAGATCATTGCACAACTACAGTAAAACTGGAACACAATTTTATTGCAAACAAAATCAAAGGAAAACATGAAAAAGAAAAATAGGCTCAGATATGTTAATAAGCGAAACAAAGAAGAACTAACCGCCTTGGCTGCAAACATCACGACAGCTTCAACAACCCAATGTTACCCCGCCAAGATAAGGTCAGCTTCAAGCTTCCTTCGATCCACTCAGAAATTAAACTCATTATTCTCACTACAGCAAGATGTAAACACAAGTCAGCAAAAAACTTTTTTTCCCTTTGTGACATTGATAGATATACACATATGCTTAGAAAATGAAATTGTTAAATACCTTTTGCAAAGGGGTTTTGGACAAAGAAGCTCGTTTGTGTATTATGAAAGAACGAATATTCTATTTTCGCCTTTCTAAATCTGTCATCGGTTCGGAAGTCTGTTACATTGATGAAAAATAATATAAATAAAAAATAGAGTATTTCTAATAGACATTATTAAAATCATTACTTTTTACACTATTCAATTTTGAAAGCTATAAGTTTTCTTTTTAAATTCGAGAGTAACCAAGCCGAGCACGAGTTTGCCACTTTTGAGTTTCAACCTGTATAATGTGTGCCCTATAAGCTATTTTTTAGTTATACCCATTTGCCCGTTAGAAATAAGGATATAACCCGGACCAATTTGACCATGAGAAACTGGTTAGTTAAATAATACCTGACGTTCTTCCTGATTTTTCTGCAGATGTCCCAACATTTTGACCAACATTCACACTTTGAATATGCAAATAGAATACAATTAATAATTAATTAATAAATCATCTTAAAGAATGACATAAATCTACCACCAGTACAGGTTGTATTTTCACTGACCCGTGTTCTAGAGCTTGCACCAATTTGTGGATACTTTAATATAGTCCAATCAAAGACATATGCAAACTGATAGCCTGTGAACAAAAATTCAGGCCCACGTTAACAAATATAAACACATTCAGTATATATTTATATTATCGAGTAACGACTATAAATATATATACAAAAAAAAATCATTTGTCACCTTCACGAATGAACAAATCTCGAAAAAGCCTCTTTAGATACGAATAGTCTGGTTTGCTTTCAAATTTCAACGATCGACAATAGTGAAAGTACGGCTCTCTATACTTTGCTACTTATCTACTTTAAACTTATATATCTTCATATTACAATTTCGCTCTATAACAAACAAACTGTAACAATATATATATATATATATATATACAGTTCAAACCTCTTTTGCACCCGCATACTTTAATTGACTTAAAGATGTAAGAAAACATCTAAGAGATGACCAAGTACGTGTTTAGAGATAAACTGCATAACATTCAAATACCTCTTTACAGGCTTCCAAGACCTTGTTCTCAATCCAGGGCAGAAGCAGCAAAGCTCGCCACATGCTGGTACAACTTGCCTTGATATCACCTTAGAAACAACACTCATTTTAATTATTAAATCTATAACAAAAGTTGGAAACTGAACCAAGCCCCGAAGAGATCACCATCGCCAACAAAGTGTTTGGCCGAAGCTGTAATCTTTGTTCTGTAACACCAAACAGTAATTTAACGCATAAACAAAAAAAATCGATCATACCAAAAAAGCAATTGAGACGTGGAAACAACTTCTTGAAAACTTACTGTCCATCAACAAAAGGAACACCTTTTTGACCATTAATAGGAATCTCCCCTTGAAGTCCTGGTATGATCTCAATCATTTCTTGTACGATATTAGGATCTTCACTAAAACTTTCAAAGCAACGGCCCCATCTTGGATCCCTACAAACCTATTAATTAATGTGCATCAAAAGTGTCACTCGCTAAATCAGTCACAATGAACTTCCTTCTGTCTAAAGTTCTTATGACTGCGAACTTCTCCGGGTTGTTAAAAACAGAGCAAAACAACCAATGTTCACATAAAAGGAAGATCAAAATTATACATGACCAATCTCAACAATAATAAACGATTAAAAGTAAAGTTATCAACATGGTTTAATATGATAAATAACTTGAATACTCACCATAGACTTCTTTTTTTCGTCCCAGCCATATCGTGCAAATCCATAATCGATCATCATCGATTAAAAACCTAACTAACATTAAACAATTGACGAAATCAGACGAATCAAACAACAAAATAGAATAATCGAACAACTAAATAGAGATTACCGTCGATTTAGAGTCTTGAAACCTGCAATGAATTTGATGAAGAGCAACAATTATACAAAATTGGATCAAATAACTATACAAAATGGGATCAAGAACAATACCCAAAGAGCAAAATCAAACAATAAAGACCGAAAAACGAAGAACTTACCGTCGATTGTTGACTGAGATCCAAAGAGAAGAGAGATTAAGCTATGGAAGAGGAAGATGCTGGTGAATCAGTGGCGTCTTAGGGGCTTTCTCAGAAGATAAAGCAGGTCATAGGCGGTGAGGATTCTTGATTATAACAACATTCAATCAAATGAGAGAATCAAAAAGAAAACTCCAATTCAATTGGTCTCATCAGATGTGAAGAAGAAATCGTTGTAGATGAACGATAGATGAATGTGGCAAGGATTAATCTTGAGGGCTAAATTAGAGGCTTAGATTAGGGTTTTTTGATTGAGAGAGAGAAATTGAAACGTACGTTATAAGCTTCTCCAATACTCGCTTAAGAGATATGCCATGTGGATGGCTGATGTGGCTTAACCAAGGGGTGACAAGTGTCCCCCAATGGTTTTGTTTATTATATATATAGATAGATTATCTTTTTGAGTGCTTTAACTTTACAGCTTTTGCAGGTTGTTTGATGGTTGCTAGATGATGTTGGTGGGTTTGATGTTGAACATGGTTATGGAGGGTTGAATATGATACAGGGGGTTCTCATGTTGAACATGGTTATGGAGGGTTTAAGTGGAGGAGGGGGTTCTGATCTTGAACATGGTAAAGGAGGGTTTAAGTCGAGGATGAAGATGACGATGTTTTAATTTATAAAAAAATATATATGGCCTAAGCCGTTATTCAGAATAGCGGATTAGGAAAAACACAATATCTCCTAATCCTCTATTACAAATAGCGGATCACCTTATAAAAAATTAAAACCCATTTAATAATATTTTGTTAAATAATATTATATTGTACTCTAATTAATTTATTTTAATCTTTCAAACCCTAACTAATTATGATTAGAATATTATCATTAACAATAATAAAATAAAATGATAAATAATAATAAGATGAAAAACGTGAAACATGAAACAAGATACAACGAAAATCACAACTAATATTAAAAACATGAAATGATACAAACAGAAACTCAAATACATAATAAAAAACCCACAACAATTAATGTTGTCGGTTTGGACAAGTGTTGATCCTGTGACCCGTTCTTTTACAACCAGAACACCTACGACCCGTCCTTTCCTCAGCATAGCTGGCGTCCATCTCGTTATGCATCCTCCTCGCACGCCGTCTTCCCCTTACAATATTTATCTTTGATGGGTCCCCATGAATTTGCCAACCGGCGTATATCCAATCTTCCATATGGGGCACTGGAAAATACTGGTTGCTGTATTGTGCACGGTATGTTTCTGTATAAAACCTTGCATCTGCAGTTTTTCTTGGACTTTCACGTAAGTGGTGGCAAACTGCAATTGCATGGATACACGGGAATCGGTAAATTTGCCACTTACCACAGGAGCAGGTTTTTTTCTTTAGCATAAAGGTTTTATAAATCGATTTTAAATACTAAATATTAACAGTTTTTTTATTTTAACAGTTTGATTGGATGCCTTATCGGCACGTGCTGCAAAGACTCCCGGAAATGTGTAGAACGGGCATAAGCAGTTGGAGGTCACGATGTTATTTAATTTTTTGGAACATAGTTGAATATCATCCGGTGGAAAGGGTTATGAGTAGGGCTGTAAATGAACCGAACGTTCAGCAAACAGTTCGTGAACCGTTCGGTGGGAAGTTCGTTTATATTCGTTCGATTAGCTTAACGAACGAACACGAACAAAAAATTTCGTTCGGTTAGCTTAGTCAACGAACACAAACACAGGTCTCGTTCGTTCGACTGCGTTCGTGAACGTTCGGTAATATGTTCGTTTGATTATATTAAAAAATAATAAATAATAAACCTTTTATCTAAACATACTGAAAACTTGAAACCCTTTTTCTAAGTTAGCTAAAATTTGGACATTCTAAGACATTTTTTGGGATAATTATGTCTAAGTTAGTTAAACTTTATTCATCGTTTGGTGATGTGGTAGACTTCTTGTGTTTTGATTTATCATTTGATGGTTGTATTTAACTACTTATATCCAATGTTTAAGGATAACAATGTTTTTATTTTTTTATTTTCAAGTTAAATGCTCGTTTGTGTTCATTTTTATTTGCTTGCGTTCGTTTGTGTTCGAGACCAGCGTTCACGAACTGTTCGTGAACAACTGAATTTCCTTAACGAACGAACACGAACATAAACTTATGTTCGGTATGCGTTCATGAACAGTTTGTGAACATGTTAATTTCCTTAACGAACGAACACGAACATGGCCTTGTTCGTGTTCGTTCGGTTCGTTTACAGCCCTAGTTATGAGGCAGTTTGGATTTCTTCAGGAGGCCCCCGCCCCATTCCCCTTTTCACGTAAAGTGCTTCACAAACTCCGTAAAACAATACGGAAAGGGAGGTTGGAAACAGACTAGTCTGTTCATCATGCAGCATATGGGGAAAACTGGAACAATAGAAACGAAAATGTGGTGGAAGGTGTGCCGACCAACAAGCCTACGTCACACCCTACTTACAATGATTGGTTCCATAAGCATACTGTATTATATATAAAAGACCCGAGGCACGTCCCAGGTGTTGTCCATACTGGTTTCGATGATCACGGTGGAACTGCAAGATACTTGGTAAGTTTAATTAAAAATGTAGAATTAAAAATAATAAATTAGTAATGCGTGTAGCTTTTAATTATTTTGGTTTTGTAGGTGGATGGATTAGGCTTCATTGGTCAGGAAGCAATCAGAATGCGAAACATGGGCCCTGATCATTACTACGAAAATTTTGGAGGGGTCCAAGGCATGGCTTCTCAACTAATTGGATCACTTAATCATATGGGTCAGCCTTCGTACATACAGACTAATGAACCAGATCTGGAACCGGATAACACTATCCCCCAGCGAGCAAGGCGTGGTGGTCGGGGGCGTCTTGGCCGAAAAGAACTCGGGTAAACCTCGTACATGATGATCAGGAGGGGGAGGGTACCCAACATTTTGGAGAGGCTACAACCAACTATGGGGAGGGTACTTCGAATTTTGGAGGGGCAACACCCAACTATGGGGAGGGTACCTCACATGTTGGAGGGGCAACACTGGATTTGGAAGCCGGTTATAGACCTTCATTTGAAAATGTTGGACATTGATCATCAAGCATTCAATTAGGTACCCAGTCGAATGTTAACAACAACCAACAAAACAATTGGGTATCCTCATTGTTTGACAACACTCCTGATAGTAATATGATTCCTGTGATGTACTCAGACCAGCCGGGACCCTTCCAGAATTACGAATATACCGGTCTTAGTGTACAACAGCCGCGTTACCAGCATATAAGTCCGGTTCCAATAAGCTTGGACCTACATCTGAGTCAACCCGAAGGCTCCAGTCCACCAAATGATAATGAACCGGAAGAACCAGAACCAAGACGTGTACAACCACAAAGACATCCAAAACCAGTTGGTTGTGGCACCGGTGGCTGTCTCATCCGCTATCCACATAGGCATTAAATAATTAGTTAGATTGTACCGCTTTAATTCAGTTTATGTAATCGATTAGTCCATTTTACACTCAATTAAAACCATTCAACATATGCATGTCATGTTCTGCAATGGATGTGAATGATGCATGTTCATGGCCAGAAGTCAGGTTGCATGTGATCTGCCAGAATCTCTTTAATAATAGAGGAGGAATCCAAGGTTGTTAGGTAGAAGTATAACTTTGGTTTGAAAAAAGTTAACTCGGTTAAGTTTTGTAACTGGGTTTAGCTATTTAACAGGGTTATGTTTGGTCTCGGGTGAGTTTGGAACCATGGTTAAGGGTTTCCTCCTAATCCTCTATTGAGAATAGAGGATTAGCAAAAAGCTCCTGAGAAAGCTGACACCTACCTGAGCATGGCTGCAACACATTTTACTTTCCTTCCTAATCCGCTATTAGCAATAGCGGATACACCAAAAACCTTTTTTTTTGTTTGACTTCCCCGTTATCCTAAAAATATTTTCAAAATACACCACTTTTAAAAAAAAACTCTATACGACTCATACGCCATCAGCTCCTCCGACAGCTTCTGCACCTCATTCTCTTCCTTCTGTACAACTTCTTCAACTTTCTTCTTCTTCTTCTTCTTCTCGTTTTCTTTCACCAAACCCGGAACATAACTTCTTCGTCAGAAAACCTGAGAAGAATATCGTTATAGTTGGGGTATTTGCGATTAAAACAGTCTTCTTCATCGTTTGGGAAATTAACCTTAGCTTTTCCTCCTCGGATTTTATGAGCTTCTTTGTCGTAAGCTCTAGCAGCTTCTTCCGTTGTGTTGAAAGTACCCAACCAAACCCTAACGTCTTTTCTAGGATCGCGAATCTCCGCCCGCCCATTTGCCCCATGGGCGCTGGCGTATCCCACTGTGCAGATTCTTCCTCTGTTTTTTTCCTTTCATGCATTCCACCTGTTGAACAAACAAAAAGTTGTTAGAAATGAAACAACGTACCTTTCAAAAAAAGAAATGGAACAACGTACACTACCAGAAGAAGTTAAAGTGTAAATAATAATTCACAAAAGGGAGGGAATTTAGACTAAAGGGTATGGGGAGGGTCATCCCCATGAGTATGAGACGCCACGTAGGACGCCACATCATCATCCTCCATGGAATGACCCTCCTAGCAAAATAAAGGGGGTAGAGGATGGGCCTACCCCACACCAATTATTTTATAAATTTTTTAACTTTTTTTTGTTAACTTGATAAAAACATCTTAAAAATTATATAAAATTAAAACATAAAACAACATAATTAAATTCATCACATAACATAAAAAAAATTATGTTTCCTAAAAATTAAAATTACTAATCCTAGAAACGGAAAACATAAAAGCGAAAAAAAATAAATAACGATACGACTAAAAAAATACGAAACAACCTACGACGTACATTTTTTCTTAACTTCCTCTTTCATCCTCCGGTAAACCTCGCATTCATCCTCCGGAACCGTGTCGAGATCCAACCTCATAATCCTAAAATCCTTCGCTCGAGCATAGTCGGCCGATAAGTTTTTCTTATAACTATATTTTTCCGCCGTGAGCTCTTTGAACGAACGAAATTCGGATATTAACTCATCCATTGTCGAACCCGCCCCGGAAGACGTTTGGCTCGAGTCGCCCCCTTTTCTCTTTCCGACCGCCTCTTTTTTTGCTTTGTCCCTTCCGGAGGGACGTTCTGACTCGTGAACGGCCAACACCTTCTCGTCAAATTCCGGGTCGTCGTTTATGTCGATGTGACAACAAGCGGTGGAGCCTCCCGCACTACAACTTCCGGACTCTGAAGTTTTACTCCGTTTGGCGGTTGCGACCTCATTTGGAACCGGCCTCCATTTGTTTTCTTTCTTTAAAACGTTCCATGCTCGGAGGTGTTGGAAAGGAGTTGTATTCTTAGAGTCCCATTTAGCCAAAGCAAGGTTGAGAATGTCCTCGTCGTTACTCCCACTAGGAGAATTAGTGTAAATTTGGTTATAAAACCCGCTAAAGGTGTCGCTTGCCGGAGACGGAATCGATATCACGCATCGGGCCTTGCTCCATAAGCGCGTTAAATTTATCTGTTATCGCCTTCCACAAACCGGTACCCGTTTGGTTGTTCCCTAAATTTAAAAAAAAATGCCTTAGTAAAATAAAAAAAAAATAAATCTTTTTAAATTTAAATTAAAAAAATAAACTTTGCTTCATACCGACAATCGGGCAAGTTGAGGACTTAACCCACGCAATTGCTAGCGCCTCCTCCTCTAATTTTGTCCAAGGTCTCGGCTTTGGTTTCGAACCGCCTTTGGTTTCGACTACGGTTTCAACCGCCTTCCCCTTGTTTTTTTTGCACTTGAGATTTTGAGGTGGCGATTCGGGGACGACTTCTTCATCATCGTCAAGTAGAACCAGGGGGGAGATGTTGGCGGTTGCGATTGGAATTGCGCTTGAGATTCAAACGAGTTGCGTAGCATCATTTGTTGGAGTGCTTGGTAATGTTGCATTTGTTGGACTTGAGACATTTGTTTGAACACGTTGGGTGATTGTTGGAAACCCGAAAACGTAAATTGCAGAGACACCCATGAAGGATCGATAGTCGGAGTGTAAGCGGGAGTAGAAAAAAAGTTAGCTTGATGGGGGTTCGGGTTGGGATTGTTTGGGTTGAACGGATTAATGATTTTATAAAAAAGATGGAGTTTTTTTTATAAAAATAGATGAGAGAAGGGAGAAGTTGAGAGATTTTGGATATAAAAAATGGATTGAGGTGGGGTATTTATTTAAAGTTAAAAAACTTTTTTTTTAAAATAGTCGTTGGCAATGGCTTTATGTCAAAACGTTGGCCCGTCACATACGTCGTTGGGGAGACGGAGAAGCCGGGACGCCCTAGAGGGGGGCGGTGTGGGGGTGCGGCGCCAGGCCTCGCCGGGCCAAGGCAGACCCCATACCGTTTAGTCTTAGCAAATCTCTCAAAAAGCAAACCAAAGCAAAGAAACTCTCTTTATTGATAGAAATGCAATATTACACAAGTACAATATAGTTAAAATCTGAAACACATGAAACACAGCAACATAGTTTAAATTTGTAACACATACAATCAATACAGCAACATAGTTACATATGGAAGAAAGAACATCACATAATGATAGATGGAAAGTATGAGAGACATATCCCTCACTAATTTAAAACCATAAACTTGTAGTGTAGAGTAGAGCCAACTTGAGCCTTTCATTTTAGAACTAAGCCGGTGTGACTCAGTTTCTCATTGATGAGTTTGTCAATCTTTTCATTCATCTCATCCGTGAAACGGTTCTCCCAATCTCCAACCTTACCCTTCCTGAAGTAGAGTCGGTTTTCAGACACAAGAGCGCGAGCGTGGTCTCCATTTTGAATACCACTTTTGTTTACTTGTAACTTGCTCAAATTCTCAAAACTAGTCATCCTTATAATGCTTTCTATCACACCTTGTTTCTCTTCTTGGGCTGTAAAGGGATACCCAATGAACTCCGCAAGTCTCTTCACGTTACTTGTAGGATCCTTTATCATATCTTCATATTTCAACAAAAGAGTTATATTGGGACTCTCCAAGCTTGCTTTTGCATATCCTAAGATATGATCGCAATATGGTCTAAAACTATTGATACCCTGACAAAACTCATCAACTGCCTCCTCAAATGGGGCATCTTCTATGGGTACTTTATGTATTCCGCACAAGAAATGGTAATAAGAAACTATGACATCTTTTATATTCCGATATATGTAAACTATCTTGCAGTTTGAAGCTCGGATTGATTCTGGCAATAAGTTGTAAGGAAGGTGTGTGGCTGCTATACATGAGTTGTCGATTTGTTCACTATTTTTCTGAAGGGAGGGAATGAGGTTATGTGGGAGGTTTGTGAGCAAAGGAGTGTTGGATTCATCGAAGTTTTGTCGGGTGATGATGACAAAAGCAATGGCCTTTAGCCATGTTGTGCCGCTTTTGGGACGACTGCATAGAAACACATCACTTGGTTGAGCCATGAAGGTTTGTTGTGCTGAAATTATACCTTGGAGCAACTTTGGATGGCACCATATGCCTTGATACTTGTACATCATTTCCCTCCCTTTCACCCAACCATGAGTGTATTGAGGAAGTGTTTTCATCATCTCTTCAATGTCTCTAACTTGGGTGGTTTTTGTGGTCTCCATGATTGCTATTTTTCATGTTATTAAATAAATAGACACACCCAATGTGATATACATACAATGTTATTAAATGTGGAGATTCTTTGGCTTGTAAACCTATCTTTTGACAGTTTTCTCCAACCTGCATCCTCGAGGCTCGTACGAAATAAAATACTCTAGCTTCTTTATGCAATATGAGAAATTTTAATTCTAGTCAATATAATATATTATAAACGGTAAATTTCCTCGCACGTTGCGGAAACGTCTAAACGTAAACTAACTTGAATTCATAACGTTTAATGAAAACGTATTATTTTTAACTTACCCGTTTCGAACAAAGTTTTCACTAAAACGTAGATCAACTAAGGGGTTGGTTCCGGTACAAACCATATTTATCCTACAACCTATAAGAACATATCCTATCACTTAAAAAAGGTTAAATTAGCACATACCAAAACAATACATATATAAAAATAGCACTTTTGAATTATATTAGCACATGAAAATTAATCAAGATAATTGATTTTATCACATATTTGAATTATATCAGCATTTTCTTAATCAGCACATTGAAAACAAAAGGAAAATTCAAATAAAAAATTAATTGCTTGTTAGCATATTTATAAGGAATTCAATATATTTAGGATATTATTTAGGATATTATTTTATCATTTCTTTATAATTGTTGGATGACACGTGACACTTTTTAAATGGTTCTTACAGTTTGTATGCAAAATATGGTTTTTATTTGATCCTACTCCGATCAACTAAAAACGTATATCAAAATGTGGAACCCACCAAACCCTAATACTCTTATCAAGACTCCCGTTGTATAGCAAAAAACCCCCTCCAACACTATTCGGCGATGCTTGCAAACATTTGACCGGACCTCGATGCCCTTTGACCACCCCAATCTTGGTCAACCCATAAACTTCTCTTTTCCATATGCATATACTCTGGTCAGTTTGGAAATCAAACATGAACCGTATTAACAATTGGAAACCGATATTTGATATTTTTGAAAGGCGTCTCGCAGTTTGGAAATCAAACCTTCTCTCGATTGGAGGTAGAGTAACGCTTATTAAATCTGTTTTAGAAAGCTTGCCGTGTTATTATTTTTCTTTATATAAGGCTCCAAAGAAAGTCATTCTTGATTTGGAAGCCATTATTAAGAGATTCTTGTGGGGAGGTTCGATTGCTGGCAAGAAGATGCATTGGGTCGTGTCACGGCCCCCAGCCCGGTTTGACCCGTTTCAGGAGCCGCGGGACAGAAAATCCCGTGGTATTTATTTAATTGAGTTAACAGCGGAAGATTTTAACAGGAACTTTTTAAAACTGAAATTTCCCAATTATTTTATTTCACAATTCGGGATAAACCCCGATAGTTTACAATCATATGATTTCACTGAGAAATCTTTATTTTACAAAACATGTTTCTTTATTTTATATTGAGCCACTTCCTTAAGCTTGTAGTGCTTCGCGGCACTTTTCCTGGATCACAACAGATCACCTGAAACATGTTTGAAAAAGGTTTTGTCAGCGGGAAATACTGGTGAATCATTCTTTTTACTAAAACAACGTTTTTGTTATAATTTACAGTATTAAGAGCGATTACAATGTTTCCATATATCAACCAACTACCCACAGTATTTATCACTCGAACATCCATTGGTAACCTCATAGTCCAATGGTGAAGGTTATCAAGTAATGTATACAAAACCCCATATACCGGCTGTAATTTGGTGACTACAAAGACTTAATCCCTGTAATTATAACTTTGAAATAAATAGGGTTTTGAAAGCAATTTGATAAAAAGAGAATGACTCACATTGCATATTTATATGAGCAGAGCTTAGCCTACTGATTAGCCTTTTAACCTAAATTTAATAACATGCACACGAACTCGGTTAGTAACTAATACAGCATTTAAGATAACTCACGAGATTAAACCTTCACAACGAATGACAAAGTGCGATACTTAAACATCCACCGTATTCATGATGAATGACAAAGCATTAACCCTAATGTGGGCAGCACTTAAACATCCATTGGATAGTTTAATTGATCGGACATTGAATCGTAGCAGCGATCGAGTTAATACCCGGTATCGGAGCAGCACCTTGCTAATATTGAAAGAAATTTCGACTTCAGAGTATTGTAACTTCGTTTTTGAAAGTTTGTTTTGACACCAGTGGACTGTGCATGCAACAAGCTATTTATAGCTGATTTTTAACTCTGTCGCGGCCCGCGTAAACCATCCCATATATCTTACACGGCCCGCGTGGCCGCCTAGTCTACGAGTAGGGTTGATTGGTCACTAGTAGGCTAGCCAGGTGGACACCACGTGGATCCGGAACACTTATCCGGTCAAACATGTCTTGACGCGGCCCACGTAAGACTTTACTTACTCTTACGCGGCCCGCCTGAGAACCATATTTCTTGTTTTATTAGTTTTTCATGCACAGTATGGTTTCAGGGGTCCGGGTTTTTACTTACGGGTATTTTTAGGACAATTTTGAGAGTCCTTACATCCTCCCCACCTTATTTAAAATCTCGTCCTCGAGATTTCATTGAAATAAGTGAGGATACTTTCGCTTCATTTCCGATTCCAGCTCCCAAGTGTATTCGTGTCCTCTCTTTGAATCCCACTTGATCTTGACAAGTACTAACCGTTTGTGTTTGAGATTTTTTACCTTTCTGTCCTCTATCTGCAGTGGCTTCTCAACAAATTTTAACTTTTCGTTTACCTCTATATCTTGGAGAGGTACTACCAAAGATTCGTCTGATAGGCATTTCTTGAGGTTGGATACATGAAATACGTCATGTACTCCTGCTAATTCTTCTGGTAGTTGTAAACGATAAGCAATTGGTCCTATACGTTGGATCACGGAAAATGGTCCTACGTATCTTGGACTTAACTTTCCTTTCTTACCGAATCGAACTACTCATTTCCAAGGAGAAACTTTTAATAATACTTTGTCTCCAACTTGAAACTCGAATGGTTTGCGTCGATTGTCGGCATAGCTCTTTTGACGATCTCGAGCAGTCTTCAGTCTTTCCTTGATTTGAGAAATTTTGTCGGTAGTTTCTTGCACAATCTCCGGACCTGATAATTGACTTTCTCCTATTTCTGCCCAACAAACTGGAGTTCTGCACTTTCTTCCATACAATGCCTCGAATGGGGCAGCTTCAATGCTTGAATGATAACTATTGTTATAGGAGAATTCGATTAATGGTAAATGATCATCCCAATTTCCACCAAAATCTATTACACATGCTCTGAGCATGTCTTCCAAAGTTTGGATTGTTCTTTCACTTTGTCCGTCTGTCTGAGGATGATATGTCGTACTTAAATTTAGTCGAGTTCCCATTGCTTCTTGGAAACTTTTCCAGAAATGGGAAGTAAAACGACTATCTCTATCTGAAACAATGGAGAGTGTAACTCCATGTAAGGATACTACTTCATCTACATACAACTTTGTCAACCTTTCCATACTAAAGGTTTCTTTCATAGGTAGAAAGTGAGCTGATTTGGTTAATCGATCCACAATTACCCAAATCGCATCATTACCTTTTCTGGTTTTGGGTAACTTAGTAACAAAATCCATTGTTATGAGTTCCCATTTCCATACAGGCATTTCTAATTGTTGTAGTATACCTGAAGGTTTCTGGTGTTCTGCCTTAACTTGTGAACAAGTAAGACACTTAGAAACATATCGAGCTATATCCTTTTTCATTCCTATCCACCAAAAGTTATTTCTTAAATCTTGGTACATCTTATTGTTTCCTGGATGCATGGTATACCTAGATTTATGGGCTTCTTCTAAAATCTTATTTCTTAATTCTCCCTGCTTAGGTACCCAAATTCTTCTTTTGTGGAATCTCCAAATTCCATCAGCTCCTTGTTCTAATTCTTTTGTTCGTCCTTTCATTCCTTCAGCATCATCCTTGATTGCTGTTTCTTGGAAATGCTTTAGTTGTTCCATTAAATCTAACTGTAGATTTAATCTAAGAGCACGAACCCGTTGTTGTTTCTCATGGTACTTACGACTTAAGGCATCTGCAACTACATTTGCCTTTCCTTCGTGATACTGAATATCACAGTCGTAGTCACTTAGGATTTCCATCCATCTTCTTTGCCTCATGTTTAACTCTTTTTGCCCAAATAAATATCTTAAACTTTTGTGATCCGTATAGACAGTAAATTTTCTTCCGTATAGATAATGTCTCCAAATTTTAAGGGCAAAAATTATGGCTCCTAATTCTAAGTCATGAGTCGTATAGTTTTCTTCGTGCTTTTTCAATTGCCTTGATGCATACACAATTACCTTCTTGCGTTGCATAAGCACACATCCTAATCCTAGTTTTGAAGCATCACAATATACTTCAAAATCTTCTGTTCCTTCCGGTAAGGCTAGGATTGGAGCATTTGTTAATTTCTGCTTCAAGATCCTAAAGGCTTCTTCTTGTTTCGGTCCCCATTCAAACTTAACTGCTTTACAGGTTAGCTTAGTTAATGGTACAGCTATCTTGGAAAAATCCTTAATAAACCGTCTATAGTATCCGGCTAAACCTATAAAACTTCTAATTTCCATTGCTGATTGTGGAACCTTCCATTTGGTAATTGCCTCTATCTTAGCAGGATCTACGTGAATACCTTCATGATTCACCATGTGTCCTAAAAATTGCACTTCTTGTAGCAAAAATTCACACTTCGAGAATTTGGCATAAAGTTTTTCTTTTCTTAACAAAGTTAAGAGTGCATGCAAGTGTTGACAATGCTCGTCCTGATTCTTGGAATAAATAAGTATATCGTCGATGAAGACAATTACAAATTTATCCAAATACGGTTTACAGATTCTATTCATCATGTCCATGAATGCGGCAGGTGCATACGTTAATCCGAAGGGCATGACTGTAAACTCGTAATGACCATACCTAGTTCTGAAAGCAGTTTTAGGTATGTCTTCTTCTTGTACCTTCAATTGATGATATCCGGAGCGTAAGTCGATCTTAGAAAAGTATCTAGCTCCTTGAAGTTGATCAAAAAGATCATCAATTCTAGGTAATGGGTATCTATTCTTAATTGTAACCTTATTCAATTCTCTATAATCAATACACATTCTCATAGAACCATCATTCTTCTTCACAAACAACACTGGTGCTCCCCAAGGGGATGAACTAGGTTGTATAAAACCTTTACTTAATAATTCATCTAATTGTTTTTTTAGTTCTAACATTTCTGTGGGTGCTAACCGATAAGGTGCCTTGGCTATCGGTGTAGTGCCAGAAATTAGATGAATTATAAATTCTACTTCCCTATCTGGTGGTAATCCTGGCAATTCTTCTGGGAATACATCTGGGTATTCTGAGACTACAGGAATCTCCTTAAGTTCTTTACCCTTAGTACTAATGATTACTGAAATCATATATACTATTCCTTGCTTTCGTTCATAGCTAGCAACTTTCATTACTGATATGAACTTCATGGGTTTAAGTGGTTTATCTCCTGTAATCATGATTACTTCCCCAGTAGGTGCCTGAATCTCTATATAATTTTTATCACAAAGGATTCGAGCATGGTCGGCTACTAACCAATCCATTCCTAACACAACATCGAACCCAGCTAGATTCATTGGTAATAGGTTTGCATGAAATTTATAACCTGAAAGTTCTATATTTTCTTTTTGCAAAACCTTATCTATTTTAATAAAATTCCCATCTGCTGTTTCGACTGTAAAAATCTACCTAAGGTTGGTTAAAGGTAAGTTAAGAGCTTGGTAGAATGAAGTATTGATAAAACTTTAGTTTGCACCAGAGTCAAATAATACTTTTGCGTAAATGTTGTGAACTAAGAACGTACCAGCTATCACGTCAGGAATTAGCTCGGCTTCCAGAGTAGTTAACTGGAAGGCTCGAACATTCTTCTTGGTAGTTCCGTCAGCTGATTTAACTTTGTTGTCTGCTAGTTTAACCAATTTAGGACATTCTGTTTTGAAATGCCCAGTTTCTCCACAGTTATAGCAGATCCTGGTTTTCTTTCTGCAGCCTTCTTCGCGATGTCCTATAACTTTGCAAAAGTTGCAGGTTACATTACATCTTCCATAATGTTTCTTTTTACAATTCCTGCAGAACGGCGGAGTTGAAGATTGCCCTGTTCCTCTTCTCTTGAAGCTGCTATTATTACCCGTACGAAATCCTTGGGTAATTTTCTGAGCCAGTTCCTTTTTCCTGTTTTCATCTCTTGTGCGTACCAGTTCGTCAGTTAGGGTGTTAGCTAATTCTACCGCATCGTCAATAGTACGAGGTCTCACAGCTTTAACGATATTACGGATTTCGCTAATTAATCCCCAAATATAGCGAGAAATGAGTACCGGTTCTGTCGAAGCCAGTGTTGGTACCACTCTAGCATATTCAAAGAATGTCGAAGTATACCCGCGACAATCTACACCCATCATTCGATGATTTAGGAACTTATTCGCCAATTGATCTTTTTCATATTCGGGACAGAATTTTATTTCTACAAGACTCTTAAATTCTTCCCAATTCATGGCATAGGCCATATTTCTTCCTTTGGCTTGAAGTACTGTATTCCACCATTCTAGTGCCCCCTCTTTGAAAAGATTGGACGCGTACATGACCTTGTCGTCCTTGGCACATTTACTTATTGTAATCACTGCCTCGGTTTTCTCTAACCAACGCAGTGCCGCAGTCGCTCCTTCATTGCCTGCAAATTTCGTGGGTTTACAAGCAAGAAATTCTTTGTAAGTGCAACCAGGCGTTGTAGCTTTCATTTTCTTAGGGAGCGGAGCCTGCCGTGGATCATTATCGGGATTAGTATGATTACCGCCTCCGTTTACGCTATTACTGAAGTTATCTTCAGAAATACGTTTGCTAGGAATGATTTGTTGAGGTTCAACCGGTTTCTGGGCAGCAGCAAGTATTGCTGGAATAACATTGGCTATTCCTTGAGCAACGATATTTTCTATATCTTGCCTAGTCATAAATTGATCCTCCGGGTGTTGTTCAGAATGGTTAACCTCGTTTACTGGTTCATTATTAGCGTTTTCCATCTGATAATTAATATATATAATTTATTAGTATCGAATAAATAACAATCGTACACAAAATAATCATACAAATTTTACAACACACATATAGCCAAAATTATCGATTTCTCGATTCCCATTTTATATATATTATAATATGCATCAATACACACCATTATCTTACAAAGTTTTATTTGTAGTTATTTTACAAGATTATATTTTACTATTATTATTATACAATCATAGTTTCACAATCCTACTATCCCTCGTCAGTTAGTACTTCAATAACGACGTTCCCTCTCGTCGTATTTCCAGGAGATCTGTTCTCCTACTTCCCTGATCCTATTTCCTGCATCCACCAGTTCCTCGCCAAAATGGCGGAGTTCAGCTAAATTTTCATTGCTCATTGGTGGATTTGGTATAGGTTCCGGGTCGAACTGAGGGAGAAAGGTATAAGGATTGTTGAGAAGGTTTTGGAACTGCCAATCATTAGTCCACCACTCGTCCATTCCTAGAGGTTGGGTGTGGATTATAGGTTCTGGGATTGCTGGTTCCAAGTTCATTGGAAGTTGATTTTCAACAGGATAAGAGTAGAAATTATTATTGACAGGCCTGACGATATCACAGCTCGCCAATGCGCGATCCAATTCATCCTGAAATGGTAACTCCTCAACTTGTCTAGAGCTTTCCCCAATTTCCATCTCTATCTGCCTAGAACCTTCCCCAATCTCCACTTCTGTCTGCCTAAAACCTTCCCCGGCTTCAATCCCATTTCCTTTATCTAAATGATTTTCTATTTTGGGAATCTTCCTAGTTGTGGGTTTCCTCCTGCGCACACGCCTCCATCCCACAAATCTTCTCCTTTTCTTAGGCTTGGGTTTCTCCGGAGGTGGTGCGTTGAATTCCATAGGTTCTTCTATATCGGGTATGTAACCAGTAAAATCTCTAGAAACCTCTATTTTCACCGGATAGAGATTGAGATTCTGATGGGCTTCAGATAAGTCACTCATGTTGTTTATCATATATGCAAAATACACAAAAATTGCTAAATTAAAATTTTGATAATAAAATTTTAAAGAAAATATTTTAAATATTATTATATACCGTGTGACTAATTTAATACAAAGGACAACTGATAACTAAAACATATTAGGGTTTACTGTAAACTTATTTATTTACTGGATAAGGTTTCTGTCTTGTAAGTGATAAGGGTGCTAAACTTGAGTCAAGTGTATTTAAAGATTTGCATTTACTACTACAGTGGCTAGCATATAGAGATCTGCCCATTTTTCATCTAGCTTGTCTTCCCATGGTGGGTTACAGCCTAGTTCTTGGGTTTTCTGATTAACTCTCTTTTCTTTTAATTGAGATTTCTTTATTTTCTCCTGACTTTTCCTAATAATAAAACTTCTTTTATTAGGAGAAAGTGGTTCCTCATATTGTGCCTTTCGAACAAATATTCCTTCTTCAGGAATTGCAGAGTGATTTGAGGATGATGATCCTTTTTCTTTTGATGTAGTATCTAATTTATGGTAAATAGCCGAAAGTCTTTGTTTACCCATACTGTAAACAAATATCCAAATAATAAAACATATAATCACAGAATAGCAATTAGTAAAATTAAGTATTTTCTAAATACTTAATTGGCTTAAATCAGTGGCTCTGTGTAACACCTCGAAAATTCACGTCCTATAATGTGTTGACACGTGTCATAAAGTTTGAACGTGTGAAAGAACGTTATAAAAGGACTAAAGTTGACAAACATGGAAAGTATGTGATTATACGGGTTCTAAATGTCAACAGTGAATAAATATACTTCATAATAACCCTACAAGATGTTTATAATGTCAAACGAATAAATCATGGATCATGCGAAGCTAAAAGTGAGCGATTTCAAACTACAGGGGTTAAATGTGTCAACATGTTTAAGTTATACCTCTGAGTGACCTTTTGATAAACCCGAAGCTTTGTAACTGTTGGTTATGCTCACTATAATGCACGATATAAATTTCGTAAAGTTTCGTTATCGTATGAGAAAGTTATGATCGAATTCGTGTGCGAGGGGTTAAAGCGTTAACATTGAAAGTTATGACTTTTCGGGTTAACCGGAAGTGTCCAGGGACTTGGAAAAGTGGGTATAAGTCCTAAGGCCCTTACGGGTAAATAATAAGGGGTCAAATTGTAAGAAAAATACTGAGTTGCCCTTTCGAAAGGCCAAGAGACATGTATGCGGAAAACAGAAAATGAATAATCTGATTTCAGGGTCCAGGCAGGCCGCGTAAGATGTTGATGTATCTTACGCGGGCCGCGTTAACCGCCCAGATACAGAATCAGAAGACAGCCTCCTGTAAACGCGCAGAATCGACCAAAAACCGAAATTTTAACATGGTGGGCGACCCCTAAACAGTCTTAGACATATAGGGACACATGTTGGAGGGTTGTGGTCAGTGATAGAGTTGTGTGTCAACTTCTTGTGGTGAAAAATTCACTATATAAAGACCATAACTTGCAACTCATTGATCACACCTTCATCTGCACATTTGGAGCACTTCTGGAGCTCAAGCCTTCTCTCAAGTGGTCACTAATCAAGCTTAGGACTTCAGTAAGTTTGCTAATCCCTTCTTAATTAAGTTTTAGCTTAGTTTTAGCTTAAAAGTCAAACCGTCGTAATTAACGGTTGACTTTAAGATTAATCACTAATGGTCCAGTGATTAGTCGAATCAAAAGTAGTTATAAGTTGGTAATTATGTGGGTAATAAACCCTCAAAAGGGTTCCCCCTGATTCCCACTTTAACTAGGTCAAAAGTCGGGTCAAACTTATAATTAAAAAGTCAACAGGAAGCTTAATTTCTAATTTATGCATGATTAGCTATATAGAACACATACAACCTGTTTGATCATTATTATAACTTGGTAATTAGTGTAAGAACATGTCTAAACATGTTCAACCCGACAATTTTCTGTAAAGACCCGGTTCGGAACCGAAAGCCACATAGTTTGACTTTCACTTTGACTTTTAGTTCTGACCCGTTTAAGCATGTTTTAGAAATGCCTTAGAGCTTTATTTGGACCAGGTAACATGCTAGTATAACCCTCTGTGATTATACACCATGGTTCATTAGTTAACCAATTAATACGCATGATTCCGTTAATTGCTCATATGTTGACCATTATGCCCTTATTACCTTAAAACGTGATTTTTGGAAATGTAAATGAGTAGAAACTTTAATTACTGATATATAAACTTGTATGCAAAGTTTGACATCAGTTTGAGGAGTAGGTTAAGAGTTATGCTCGTTAGCGTAAAATTAAAGCTTTATGTTAATAAAACGGCGTAATTAGCGTATAGCCTAGTTAAGCCAACTTTTTGATATCAAATATTTTACCCACTGATGTAATATATTATTTTGGGATTTTTAAATATTTTTAATAAATTTTAGGCTGAGCATAACTAGTAGTCGTAGGCTTAATCCGGTAATTGTCGGTTTTGCCCTTACGGGCCATAAAATGAGTTTTACATATCTAAACGACTCCAAACCTTTTGCTACTAATTAGATATGATAAATAAATTATTTTAAACCTCCTGGAAATATAAAAATATCAGATTCCTATATAGAACCCGGAAACGGCTTCTAATCGCCTAATTAAGCGTTTTTAGCGCATAGTATGCACTAGAACTATTTTAAACATACTAAGGTTGATACCTACTGATATTTGAGGTAAATTATGATATTTTAACAGTAAGCAAAAGTTGATAAACTCATACTTCAGTTTTGAGCTTTTCGGCTTATGTGAAATTACCAAAATACCCCTACGGGGCATAGTTTGGTTATAATTGATAAATTTCACATATACACTTTATCCTACTGATATAACTTAGCAAATTATGTATTTTTGCTGATTACATCAGACCTGTAACTCAGGTTGTTACTTAAACTCTTTTATAAACTTTTAAATGACCAAACTACCCCTACGGGGCCTAGTTTGTGTTTAAACACGTTTCGGGCATAATGAAAGACATCTTGCTGATGTCACAACATATTTGAGGTATAATTAACTTAGGAAACCTGTATATAGCTCTCATGAATACCCGTCACGCTTATTACGCGTACGGTTCGGTTTATGTAACAAGTTTACATAAATTAGCCGAAACGGGTCAAACCTTAACGGTTTTATCTCAAAATCCAGAATGTGAATAATAAACCCATATTAAACAAGTCTTCAAACTTGTCGGGTCTAAATCACATTCTATCCGGTCTTCGCTTAATCGTGCGTACGAACCGTATCTTGAAACTAGCCGGTCTAAGCTTAAGCTTAATTAAAGGCCCGTTAGGATTCTAATAGGTTATTATAAAACCTTCGTTCCAGATTAGGAGGACCAGTAAAAGCTATGTGCATTTTGCTTATTGTGATTTATACATTGCTCAGGTAAATACTTTTAACTTATTTTCCCTATACGGGCTTGGGTTACGGTATATAGTATACCGCTTGATCGGGCATCAAATCCTCCACCGTTGGGTGGGTAATTGAATAATTTGATCGGCTTGTTTAAACAGTCTTGTTACTTAAAGCCTTTGGGGGGTTAATGACCATGTCCCGGATATCCTTGGCATCATTTTACGAAATGGCCACGACTTAAGCGCGGGGTGTAAGCGTACACCCGTCAGTGCACAAAAGTATATTGTGGTGTGTCTATTGATCTTTAACCCGGACAAGATCCGGGCTACTGAACGCACAAGGAACATGTAATTCGTTCACAAGATTATAATATTAAATAATTCTCCCAAGTTAAATAAAATGTTTATGCCACGTGCATCCAAACCAATTTTCAATCATTTTCCAAAATGAGTCAGTTGATTGTATTTACCAGTGTAAACTGACGTATTTTCCCAAAAAGATTAAATGCAGGTACTAAGCGTAATTGGCTGGGATTTCTCCTTAGCATCACTAGAAGTCTCACAAGCTTAAGATGCCTGAAGTCTGTTGAACCATTAATACTATTTCATTTCGATCCATCTGTGGATAAACTTCCGAATATTGTGACGTTTGATATTACAATATTAAATTCGGTTGTATCATATTTTTAAATTTTGCTTCCGCTGTGCATATTGATTATTGTGTTGTTTGACTATTATGTTGCCAACCACGTCACGATACTCCCCACCGGGCCCACCGGTGACACGTGGAAATCGGGGTGTGACACTCTGATACCACCTTTTTCTGTGACGGCCCCCGACCCGGTTTGACCCGTTTCAGGAGCCGCGGGACAGAAAATCACGTGGTATTTATTTAATTGAGTTAACAGCGGAAGATTTTAACAGGATCTTTTTAAAACTGAAATTTCCCGATTATTTTATTTCACAATTCGGGATAAACCCCGATAGTTTACAATCATATGATTTCACTGAGAAATCTTTATTTTACAAAACATGTTTCTTTATTTTATATTGAGCCACTTCCTTAAGCTTGTAGTGCTTCGCGGCACTTTTCCTGGATCACAACAGATCACCTGAAACATGTTTGAAAAAGGTTTTGTCAGCGGGAAATACTGGTGAATCATTCTTTTTACTAAAACGACGCTTTTGTTGTAATTTACAGTATTAACTATTAAGAGCGATTACAATGTTTCCATATATCAACCAACTACCCACAGTATTTGTCACTCGAACATCCATTGGTAACCTCATAGTCCAATGGTGTCTGTGACTATGGTCATATCACCCCTTGGCTAACTCGTTGTCCAATGGTGAATGTTATCAAGTAATGTATACAAAACTCCATATATCAGATGTAATTTGGTGACTACAAAGACTTAATCCCTGTAATTATAACTTTGAAATAATAGGGTTTTGAAAGCAATTTGATAAAAAGAGAATGACTCACATTGCAGATTTATATGAGCAGAGCTTAGCCTACTGATTAGCCTTTTAACCTAAATTTAATAACATGCACACGAACTCGGTTAGTAACTAATACATCATTTACGATAACTCACGAGATTAAGCCTTCACAACGAATGACAAAGTGCGATACTTAAACATCCACCGTATTCATGATGAATGACAAAGCATTAACCCTAACGTGGGCAACACTTAAACATCCATTGGATAGTTTAATCGATCGGACATTGAATCGTAGCAGCGATCGAGTTAATACCCGGTATCGGAGCAGCACCTTGCTAATATTGAAAGAAATTTCGACTTCAGAGTATTGTAACTTCGTTTTTGAAAGTTTGTTTCGACACCAGTGGACTGTGCATGCAACAAGCTATTTATAGCTGATTTTTAACACTGTCACGGCCCGCGTAAACCATCCCATATATCTTACGCGGCCCGCGTGGCCGCCTAGTTACGAGTAGGGTTGATTGGTCACTAGTAGGCTAGCCAGGTGGACACCACGTGGATCCGGAACACTTATCCGGTCAAACATGTCTTGACGCGGCCCGCGTAAGACTTTACTTACTCTTACACGGCCCGCCTGAGAACCATATTTCTTGTTTTATTAGTTTTTCATGCACAGTATGGTTTCAGGGGTCCGGGTTTTTACTTACGGGTATTTTTAGGACAATTTTGAGAGTCCTTACAGGTCAGGTGGGATCGGGCGGCGTCTCCGAAGGATTGTGGTGGTTTGGGCTTGTGTTAGTTAGGGAATATTAATGTTGCTTTACAGTCCAAGTGGGGATGGAGATTTAATTCTGAGCCTCTTAATCTCTGGAGAAAAGTGATTGGTTCCATTCATGCTAATAGAAAGTCATGGGAATGTATTCCGTATAAGGCGTCGCTTGGGGTTGTGTGGGCTAATATTGCGAAACTTTTTTCTAAAATCAGAATCAATGGGTCTCCGATGCGGAATTGTCTTAAAGGTATAGTGGGGGATGGCAATGAGGTCTCATTTTGGCTTGACCTGTGGCTTTCGAATGATCCGTGAAGGTTTGTTTTCCCTGAGCTTTTTCGGTTGGAGGTGGTAAAAAAATGTAAGGTGTCGGATCGTATTGTAGAAAGTGATTCGGGTCGTCTCCTCAGGTGGAGGTGGAAAAGGGATTTTGGTCAGCCGTCAGAGTTTGCGGAGTTCATTCAGTTGCAGAATTTGGTTTAAGGGGCTGTTTTCTCAGGAGGTAGAGACAGATGGCGTTGGAATGCGGACTCAAAAGGTATTTTCTCGGTCGCCAATGTCCGGAAGCTTTTGAATTTTGGGCTGGATGTTAGTAATAGATATGTTATGCAATGGTGTAAATGGGTGCCTTTGAAATGTAACATTCTCGTTTGGAGGGCGGAAATGGGTAAGATTCCTACGTGTTTGGCTCTTAGAGACAGAAATGTTATGATCGAAAATGTGGTATGCTGTCTCTGCAACGGCTGTGATGAATTGGTTGAGCATATCTTCTCTTCATGTCCGGTGGCAGTTAGAGTTTGGTGCTGGATCATGACATGGTGTAAGGTTCCTAACTTCCTGATTTTTTCGGTCAGAGATCTGCTGGAGTGGCACCAGTTTAGGGGTCTTTTGGGTTGTGCCAAAGAAGCTTTTCAAGGTATCATTTCGGTTGCCTACTGGTGCATATGGCGTTCGAGGAACGAAGCAAGGTTTAACAACATCCCGGTTAAAATAGGTAATCTTTGCAGCCAAATTAAAGCTTTGAGTTTTTTGTGGTTTCATAATAGATCGAGATATAAGGAGGTGTCTTGGGATGTGTGGTGTATATTTGTAAATATGTAGGTTTCGTTGTTTTGTGTTGGTTTCGTTTTTGGTGTTGGTCGGCCCGGTTTGTGGGTCGGCTCTGTTTTGTTTTGGGTTAATGAAAGTGTCTGTTCAAAAAAAATAAAATATACTCTGGTCAGTTGAACCACTACACAATATTTCACCTCTTATACACATACACAAAATTGCCATTTTATGTGCTTTAACCTCACAAACAAACTTCCAACTATCCAAATCTTTACTACCCAACCACCCCATGACATACCCATCCAACCCGCCGCCGTAAACCACCGAGCCATCGTCCGACACCACCACCGAGTTCATTGAAACGTCTTTATGACCCTCCAAAATAACCTTTAATGAATGCGAACTTTCGGATTCAGTCCCACTCCTCCCCCACACTTTAATCTTTCCGTCCGCTGAAGCAGAGTACACGATCCCATTACTGGCGATCAACGAGTTAATGGCGTCATCGTGCGCTTTTATCGATTCCAAACACTTTAAATCCGAGATTCTCCACACCTTCAAAGTCTTGTCCCAAGAACCCGAGTATATCAACCCGTTGGAGACCGATAAACACGATATACTGTCCGCATGCTCGATCCATAACCGCTTATGATGCCGTCTTGTTTGGACATAATTGCTTTGTTTCATGAACTTTCCCAAGTAATCCTTGGTGGTTGGAAGAGTGTTGACAAGCTTGAAGATATTTTCAGAGCTTCTTGACACTTTCCAAACCCTAATTCTTGAATCTTGATGGGCTGTAAAAACCTTGTTTCCAACCGTCACAACCGCCTTCACCGACCCTTCTCCTTGCCCGAATTTGGTGAATTGGCGGAGATCCGGTTGCCGCCATACGATAATGTCCTTGCCGTGGGACGCACTCAAGACGAATTCACCGCATATTGCGAGGCAATAAACGGAACCGTCGTGGCCGGTGAGGACGGAGAGTGACCGGTATGAGGAGCAGGCGGGTGTTTTTGGGATGTTGTAGTGGAAGAAACAGTTTGATGTGACCGGACTTTCGTCCGGGTCGCTACTACTACTACCAGTGGTGGTGGCGGCTGATAGGAGGGGGGTTGGTGGTAACTCTATGGAGGAGTATGGTGGATGATTCATTGTGGTTTCCACCGATGGGTCGGTTAACTTTAGAAGGGAGAAGATTTGGAAGTAACAAGGAATAATGGGGATCAAACGTATATATATAAAGCAAAGTGTTTTGAAGAATTTTGGGTGGGTGAATAGTTTGTGTTTGGTCCCTAGTGTTTGATGACATGGTTATTTAGACCCCATAAGTTTAGTATCATAATAATAATTCTCTTGGGTTTTTTTTTTTACATAATAAGCCTATAAATTGGGACCGGACTTTCGTCCGGGTCGCTACTACTACTACCGGTGGTGGCGGCGGCTGATAGGAGGGGGGTTGGTGGTAACTCTATGGAGGAGTATGGTGGATGATTCATTGTGGTTTCCACCGATGGGTCGGTTAACTTTAGAAGGGAGAAGATTTGGAACTAACAAGGAATAATGGGGATCAAACGTATATATATAAAGCAAAGTGTTTTGAAGAATTTTGGGTGGGTGTATAGTTTGTGTTTGGTCCCTAGTGTTTGATGACATGGTTATTTAGACCCCATAAGTTTAGTATCATAATAATAATTCTCTTGGTTTTTTTTTTTTTACATAATAAGCCTATAAATTGGGACCGGACTTTCGTACGGGTCGCTACTACTACTACCGGTGGTGGCGGCGGCTGATAGGAGGGGGGTTGGTGGTAACTCTATGGAGGAGTATGGTGGATGATTCATTGTGGTTTCCACCGATGGGTCGGTTAACTTTAGAAGGGAGAAGATTTGGAAGTAACAAGGAATAATGGGGATCAAACGTATATATATAAAGCAAAGTGTTTTGAAGAATTTTGGGTGGGTGAATAGTTTGTGTTTGGTCCCTAGTGTTTGATGACATGGTTATTTAGACCCCATAAGTTTAGTATCATAATAATAATTCTCTTGGGTTTTTTTTTTTACATAATAAGCCTATAAATTGGGACCGGACTTTCGTCCGGGTCGCTACTACTACTACCGGTGGTGGCGGCGGCTGATAGGAGGGGGGTTGGTGGTAACTCTATGGAGGAGTATGGTGGATGATTCATTGTGGTTTCCACCGATGGGTCGGTTAACTTTAGAAGGGAGAAGATTTGGAACTAACAAGGAATAATGGGGATCAAACGTATATATATAAAGCAAAGTGTTTTGAAGAATTTTGGGTGGGTGAATAGTTTGTGTTTGGTCCCTAGTGTTTGATGACATGGTTATTTAGACCCCATAAGTTTAGTATCATAATAATAATTCTCTTGGTTTTTTTTTTTTTTACATAATAAGCCTATAAATTGGGACCGGACTTTCGTACGGGTCGCTACTACTACTACCGGTGGTGGCGGCGGCTGATAGGGGGGGTTGGTGGTAACTCTATGGAGGAGTATGGTGGATGATTCATTGTGGTTTCCACCGATGGGTCGGTTAACTTTAGAAGGGAGAAGATTTGGAAGTAACAAGGAATAATGGGGATCAAACGTATATATATAAAGCAAAGTGTTTTGAAGAATTTTGGGTGGGTGAATAGTTTGTGTTTGGTCCCTAGTGTTTGATGACATGGTTATTTAGACCCCATAAGTTTAGTATCATAATAATAATTCTCTTGGGTTTTTTTTTTTACATAATAAGCCTATAAATTGGGACCGGACTTTCGTCCGGGTCACTACTCCTACTACCGGTGGTGGCGGCGGCTGATAGGAGGGGGGTTGGTGGTAACTCTATGGAGGAGTATGGTGGATGATTCATTGTGGTTTCCACCGATGGGTCGGTTAACTTTAGAAGGGAGAAGATTTGGAAGTAACAAGGAATAATGGGGATCAAACGTATATATATAAAGCAAAGTGTTTTGAAGAATTTTGGGTGGGTGAATAGTTTGTGTTTGGTCCCTAGTGTTTGATGACATGGTTATTTAGACCCCATAAGTTTAGTATCATAATAATAATTCTCTTGGTTTTTTTTTTTTTACATAATAAGCCTATAAATTGGGACCGGACTTTCGTACGGGTCGCTACTACTACTACCGGTGGTGGCGGCGGCTGATAGGGGGGGTTGGTGGTAACTCTATGGAGGAGTATGGTGGATGATTCATTGTGGTTTCCACCGATGGGTCGGTTAACTTTAGAAGGGAGAAGATTTGGAAGTAACAAGGAATAATGGGGATCAAACGTATATATATAAAGCAAAGTGTTTTGAAGAATTTTGGGTGGGTGAATAGTTTGTGTTTGGTCCCTAGTGTTTGATGACATGGTTATTTAGACCCCATAAGTTTAGTATCATAATAATAATTCTCTTGGTTTTTTTTATACATAATAAGCCTATAAATTGGGACCGGACTTTCGTCCGGGTCACTACTCCTACTACCGGTGGTGGCGGCGGCTGATAGGAAGGGGGTTGGTGGTAACTCTATGGAGGAGTATGGTGGATGATTCATTGTGGTTTCCACCGATGGGTCGGTTAACTTTAGAGGGAGAAGATTTGGAAGTAACAAGGAATAATGGGGATCAAACGTATATATATAAAGCAAAGTGTTTTGAAGAATTTTGGGTGGGTGAATAGTTTATGTTTGGTCCCTAGTGTTTGATGACATGGTTATTTAGACCCCATAAGTTTAGTATCATAATAATAATTCTCTTGGTTTTTTTTTTACATAATAAGCCTATAAATTGGGACCGGACTTTCGTCCGGGTCACTATTGCTACTACCGGAGGTGGCGGCGGCTGATAGGAGGGGGGTTGGTGGTAACTCTATGGAGGAGTATGGTGGATGATTCATTGTGGTTTACACCGTTGGGTCGGTTAACTTTAGAAGGGAGAAGATTTGGAAGTAACAAGGAATAATGGGGATCAAACGTATATATATAAAGCAAAGTGTTTTGAAGAATTTTGGATGGGTGAATAGTTTGTGTTTGGTCCCTAGTGTTTGATGACATGGTTATTTAGACCCCATAAGTTTAGTATCATAATAATAATTCTCTTGGTTTTTTTTTTTTTTACATAATAAGCCTATAAATTGGTAGGAATGTTATATATGTTGCATATATGGAGTTTAGTCTTAGCAAATCTCTCAAAACGCAAACCAAAGCAAAGAAACTATCTTTATTGATAGAAATGCAATATTACACAACTACACTATAGTTTAAATCTGAAACACATGCAACACAGCAACATAGTTTAAATTTGTAACACCTACAAACAATACAACAACATAGTTACATATGGAAGAAAGAACATCACATAATGATAGATGGAAAGTATGAGAGACACCCTCACTTATTTAAAACCATAAACTTCTAGTGTAATCTTGAGCCTTTCATTTTAGAACTAAGCCGGTGTGACTCAGTTTCTCATTGATGAGTTTATCAATCTTTTCATTCATCTCATCCGTGAAACGGTTCTCCCAATCTCCAACCTTACCCTTCCTGAAGTAGAGTCGGTTTTCAGACACAAGAGCGCGAGCGTGGTCTCCATTTTGAATACCACTTTTGTTTACTTGTAACTTGCTCAAATTCTCAAAACTAGTCATCCTTATAATGCTTTCTATCACAGCTTGTTTCTCTTCTTGGGCTGTAAAGGGATACCCAATGAACTCCGCAAGTCTCTTCACGTTGCTTGTAGGATCCTTTATCATATCTTCATATTTCAACAAAAGAGTTATATCGGGCCTCTCCAACCTTGCTTTTGCATATCCTAAGATATGATCGCAATATGGTCCAAAACTATTGATACCCCAATAAAACTCATCAACTGCCTCCTCAAATGGGGCATCTTCTATGGGTACTTTATGTATTCCGCATAAGAAATGGTAATAAGAAACTATGACATCTTTTATATTCCGATATATGTAAACTATCTTGCAGTTTGAAGCTCGGATTGATTCTGGCAATAAGTTGTAAGGAAGGTGTGTGGCTGCTATACATGAGTTGTCGATTTGTTCACTATTTTTCTGAAGGGAGGGAATGAGGTTATGAGGGAGGTTTGTGAGCAAAGGAGTGTTGGATTCATCGAAGTTTTGTCGGGTGATGATGGCAAAAGCAATGGCCTTTAGCCATGTTGTGTCGCTTTTGGGATGACTGCATAGAAACACATCACTTGGTTGAGCCATGAAGGTTTGTTGTGCTGAAATTATACCTTGGAGCAACTTTGGATAGCACCATATGCCTTGATAGTTGTACATGATTTCACTGCCTTTCACCCAACTATGAGTGTATTGAGGAAGTGTTTTCATCATCTCTTCAATGTCTCTAACTTGGCTTTTGGTGCTCTCCATGATTGCCATTTTCCATGTTATTACGGTATTAAATAGACAAACCCAATGTGATATAATTCAGAAAAGAGTGAATTTCAATGATTGTCCTTTATCTTTATACCCATTTTCAGGCGCTGTCCTTTATGTTCAAAATTGACGAGTTTTGTCCTTTATGTTTTCATATCATACATGTTTTGTCCTTTAGGCCTAACCCAGTTAGTTTTTTCAGTTAAATTTGGTCATGTGCTTTGCACATTAGGGCATTTTTGTCAATTCAACGGCAAATATACAGCCCAAAGCTTCTGCAACCTCTGAATTGACAAAAATGCCCTCATGTGCAAAGCACATGACCAGATTTAACTGAAAAAACTAACTGGGTTAGGCCTAAAGGACAAAACGTGTATGATATGAAAACATAAAGGACAAAACTCGTCAATTTTAAACATAAAGGACAGCGCCTAAAAATGAGTATAAAGATTTCAGAAAATTAATTCAACATATCGTGTAAATAAAATTTTTCATTTCCAAGGGTGGAGATTCTTTGACTTGTAAACCTATCTTTTGACAGTTTTCTCCAACATGCATCCTCAAGGCTCGTACGAAATAAAATACTCTCTCTTTTGAGCTAATATGAGAAATTTTAATTCTAGTCAATACAATATATTATAACCGGTAAATTTCCTCGCACGTTGCGGCAGCGTCTAAACGTAAAGTAACTTGAATTCATAACGTTTAATGAAAACCTATTATTTTTTACCTGACCCGTTTCGAACAAAGTTTACACTAAAACGTAGATCAACTAAAAACGTATATAAAAATAAGCCAAAAACGTATTATATTTGACCAGACTTATATTATGGAAGAAACTTACGTTGAAACGTAAATCAACTTAAATTTATACTGACACGTACATAAAAATAAGCACATAAGAATATAATGTTTTATTAAGTTAAAGAATGGCACGGCACGTTGAGGCGGCATTGAAACGTAAAGTAACTTGAATTTACACCATCTTATAAAAACGTATTATATTTGATCTTACTCGTTTTAATTTATAATATTTTATTAAGTTAAAGAATTGTACGACACAAATACTTATTATTTTATCTGACCTGACGATTTTTTAAAAAAACTTACGTCGAAACATAAATCAATCAATGGTGAAAGTTGAAAGATAATTGTATAAAAAAGACAAAAAAAAAAAAAAGACAAAAGAGAAAAGTCACAAAAGATAAAATAAAAAAACCCGCCTGTAAATCAATCTTATTATTGTAGTATTATAGAATTTATTATTGTGTTTTCAGAAATAAACGAATGATATTCGGTTAAATTTATAAAAGATTGTTGGACGCCTCTAAAGTGTAAAATAATGGTTTGGCGAGCGGATCTAAATCGGTTTCCAACTCGTACGGAGCTTATCAAGCGTGGGGTTAACGTTGGAAATGTCTCTTGTGTTCTTTGTGATGCGGATACGGAAACGGCTAATCATTTGTTCACGGGTTGTGTTTTTTCACCGGAAATTTGGGCTAGGATCGGTTCTTGGTGCAAACTAAGTCCGATTATTGTTTTTGAAGTTAAAGACTTGGTGACATTGGCGGATTATCACACAAAGACGAAGCACGAGAAATACATATTAAGAGGCATCATTTTCACGTCTATGTTGGTCATTTGGAATGAAAGGAACGCTAGAGTGTTTAATGGCACATCTCGAAGAGCGATTGAAGTTTTGCACACTATTAAGTCTATGTCGTTTTTTTGGTTTCGGCATAGATCTAGAATGATAGGTGTTGATTGGCATGATTGGTGTAATTACCCCCTAAACTTGATGTAACGTTTGTTGTAGGTCCCCGTTTTGAGGGCCTTTTGGCGCTTTTTTTATTGAAGTTTTCTTTTAAAAAAAATTATAAAAGATTATGTGACTAAGCGACTCATAAAGCTATCCATCACCTCTGTTTAGAACATGAAATCTACACATTAACACTTTAGAATTCACTTTTACTAAAAATATGATAATTCAACAAACGCTTTATAAAACAAAAAGATTAATTGTTATATTTCGATTTCTTCCGTAGAAGAAAATAACATGATGACGTCACGGAACAGCGAAGTTGTTGGACACTCAAACCATGGGCGCCAGCCCATAGGAAATCACTATTAATTCTGTTTCCAGAATATTTTGTTTTTTACACTAATTTGTACCACTTGTTTTTTTATTTAGAAAATGTTGTTTTTTACACCAACTTGTTATATATTTTATTTACAGTTTGTAACACTTATATTTGTTGTTTAATATGCGTATATTTATGTGGTTAATTGGTTATCAAGCATTGGTCTAGAAAAATGTACTTTAATTAGCACATACTTTAAACGTCCATTAATCACAGTAACGTAAAAATTAAAAGAACATATAAATTACAGTTTTATCATACTAATAATAGCGTTAATTGTTTGAAATACAAATGAGTACACTTTAATCTAAAAAACATTTGAGAAAAATGTATCACATTATATAGAATATAAGGGTAAAAAGAAGAGAGTTCATTGATGCTGAAACTGGTTGACTGGCTGGTTTGAGATTCAAACGGTTCGGTTTTGATGATTTGACGTTTTAGTTGTTTGGTCTGGTTTGTAACCAACCGGGTAAATTGAAGAGGTCGTTTAACATTTATTATTTACATATATAGATATATTTTTATGTTATGTAATTACGAATATGTATTATAATAATGAACTAGTTTATCAATTTAAAAAAAATTAATACAAAACTGCAATTTTACACCCTGAGATTAGGGGTGATTGGCACTCCTACCCCCCCCCCCCCCTAAGGAAATAATTGCAAAAATACACCCCACTGTTAACCCTTATGTCGCACTTCTACCCCCCGCCGTTAAAGTGGGTTAACAGTCAACATAATAAGGTAATGGTCAAAGGGTAGAATGGTCATTTTGCTATTAATGTGAAGCTTGTTCTTCACAACACCCCTATAAGTAACATAAAGAAGCACAATTACCCCCCCCCCCCCCCTTCCCACCATCGTCCCCAAACCTGCGATCGGTCATCTTCTCCGGCGATCGTCTTCACCGGCGATCAGTCTCCACCGATCAGTCTTCTCCTCCGCTATCTCCTTCAATGCCGGTTGTGTGTTGGCTAATCCGCTATATCATCCGCCACACCGCAGGTATAATAGGCCATTGTTAGTTAATCATGGTCAGATTTAGTCATTATCATGTTATAAACAGGGTTAGGTCTGATTTGGTTCACTGTTGGTTTTTTTACAGTTGACCTGACGATGAGCTTATCAAGCTCATCATTGGTGGTCCACCTGGTGGTCTCCGTGTTTGGGAGGCATGTCCTCAACTTCCATTATCCACCGGAGAGTTGAGCGGATGATAAGATAGTAGTTATGTAGGAATAGTAATGTGTATTTTGTAGGTTAAGTTAACTTTGAAGTAGGATAACATTTGCAGCAGCTAGACAATCATCATTTTGTATGTTGATGAAAATGATGTTTAATCCATCATTTTGTATGTTGATGAAAATGTTGTTTAATCTAGAAGTCTGATGTTTGATGTTTGATGTTTTGATGAAAATGCTGTTATAGGTTGTTGAAATGTGGAGTAGGTTAGTTGTTGAAATGTGCAGCAGGTTATAGGGTGGGTGTTATGATCATACAGTTACATGATCATACAGGTTAGATGTGCAGTTGATGATCATACAGTTACATGATCATACAGTTGATGATCATACAGGTTAGGATCAAAAAGTGCAGTTGATGACAGTTACATGATCATACAAGTGTTTACAGCTAATGTGTTCTTTTGTGCTTAAACTGATAGTGGTGATCAAGCATACCTGCTTGAAGTTTAAGCACATGAAACCTATAAACATGCAGCAGGTATGTGCCTTTTTGTAGGTTAAGTTGTAGGTTAACTTAACTTTGAAGTAGGATAATCCCAGAAGTGTTGATGTTTTGATGTTAACTTAACTTTGAAGTAGGAATGGTAATGTGTTTTGATGTTTGATGTGTTGATGTTTTGATGTTTGATTAGGATTACATTTTGTCCATTTGATCAAAATGTGCAGCATGTTAGTTGTTGAATGTGCAGTTGATGACAGTGGTCAAATGTGCAGTTGTTAGTTGTTGGTTAGTCCATTTGATGATCATATATTTCAGGGCAAAGGTGTAAGTATTCACTTGCTAGCCATATGATCATACAGATGATCATATATTTCAGGGCAAAGGTGTAAGTATTCACTTGCTAGCCATATGAATGTGCAGTTGATGACAGAAACCTGCTAGCCATAATATGCAGATTACAGTTTGGGCATAAGTCCACAACAGGTATGTGCCTTGCATTACAGTTTGGGTCATAATATGCAGCATGTCTGTCCACACAGTTTGGGTCATAATATGCAGATTACAGTTTGGTCATAATGTGCCTTGAATGTGTGTACTGATGCTTTCATGTGTATACAGGTATTTCAGGGTGTGTACACTGATGCTTGAATGTGTATACAGGTATTTTTGAATGTGTATACTGATGCTTTCATGTGTATACTGATGCTTGAATGTGTATACAGGTATTTTTGAACAAGTATGATGTTTGATCAAACTGGTTTGATGTTTGATCAAAATGAACAAGTATGAATGCTTTAATGAATTGATGTTTTGTTTCAGATTACGTGTTCAAAATGAAACTATTAGGTTTTAGATAAAAAAACAGGTTCAGAATTTTGGTTTAGAATCATAGAACATGTATTTGATTTTGGCGGGAAGGGTTTTGTAAATCTTAGGGGGTAATTGTGCGACTTAACAGGAATGTTGGGGGGTAAAATGTAAGGGTAGTATAGTAATTTCAACTTAGAGTTAACAGACTGTTAACCCACTTTAACGGCGGGGGGGTAGAAGTGCGACATAAGGGTTAACAGTGGGGTGTATTTTTGCAATTATTTCCTTAGGGGGGGTAGGAGTGCCAATCACCCCTAACCTCAGGGTGTAAAATTGCAGTTTACTCTTGAAACAAATATTAGTTCAAACTTTCAAAATCATATTAAATTTACCGGGCGGTTCCCTTGCCCAAGAAACTCTTAACGAATTTTTTTTAATACAAACCAATGGCATCTCATTTCTAAAACCGTAGCTAGCCATCCACTTAAGAAACATTGATAAAGCTGATCAAACCTAGGGCTGTTCACGAATCGAACCGAACCGATCAGACCTTTACTCGTGCTCGGTTCGTTTACAAACCGATCCGAACCGAACCGAGCGTTTTTCAATCGAGCCAAAGTCGAGCGAGCGTCTTTTGATCCGAACATTTTTTGAACGAACGTCGAGCAAGTATCGAGCGTCGCAGAATAAACAAGGAAAGTGACGATGGGCGTGCTAGTTATTAGAATAAAGTGCAGTTTTCGTCCCTGATGTTTCGTCCAATAGAACACAAGTAAAAATTTAACAAATAACAAGGAATATAAAAAACAATCAACTAGTTCTATCGAGATTAACTAAGTGGGAAAATAACAAGAAACATACCCTTGTTCTATCGGAAGTTTGAAATTGAACTAATCGATTGAAGCAAAACCCTGATGAGTCAGCATCTTGGGGAGTGGCGATGTAGAAATCGAATAACGATGGCCAATGAGGAGGTTTTGATTAGGGTCTTGCACTTTTGAATCAAATGGTGGGTTGAGACTTGAGTATAGATTGACGCTTCACATTTTAGTAGTGGATAATGGACTATTGGTATTGGATTTCAATTTTAATAACTTAAATGAGATCTATTTGGATCTTGGACCAAACATTATTAATGTTGGTCTTTAGTCATTTCATTAAAAATGATAAACACACAAAGACAAATATATATGTGTGTGTGTGTATATATATAAATCGAGCCAACCGAGCCGAATCGAACTGAGCGGACCTTTGCTCGTGCTCGGTTCGTTTATATACCGAACAGATCCGAACCGAGCATTATTTTAATCGAGCTGAATCGAACGAGCAAATTCCGAGCATTTTCTGAGCGAGCATCGAACGAGCGCCGAGCAATTTGAACAGCCCTAATCAAACCAGACCGTAAAGTCGTAAACTAATGTTTTAAAAACCGGTTTAAACCAGTTGGTAGAATTGGTTAAACCTCCTGGTACACCCAGTTGAACCGCTCGATAGACCCGGTTAAATTATTTCTGAGCCAAATCCGATACGGGTATAAAAATCGGATTTTAAAAGATTGTCGTAAACAACCAAATAAAAAGTACTCTATTTTTTATAATTAAAGATACCAATTTTTTAACGATCCAAACCATTAGCATAGAAATTACATTGAAATATAACGTAAACAAGTAACAAGTTGCGTCGTTACCTCTTTTTAATAGCAAAATTAAGTCTTTTAATAATTATATCCATAGACCTCGGATCATAACATTACTATGCATGACCCTTTGAACTCGACTAAGTAAGTTCACAGCCTCTGATACAAGAAAACCTAAAGTATCCAAAAGTTAATGAGATAAACACGTGTTGGTTATCAAGATATATTTTACTAATTAGACATAAGTTTTAGATTTGCACCATAAAAAGTTGTTAAAAATATGTAATCTATATATGATAAAATTAAGGGGAAATGGACTGTATCACCCTCAACTATGCAAAATTGGCCAATACCATGCTCAACTTTCAAGTTGGCTCCCACCACCCTCTACTCGACACTTGGGTTGCTGTGTCACCCCGGCGTTAACCAGACACTAACTAGGTTACTTTTTTTTTTGCTGACGTGGCTAATTTATGTGATGTGGCAAGGTGAGGTGGCTTTTCTTTAATCTAATTTAAAAAATAATCAGATTATAAAGTTCCCCATCTCTCTCTCTCTCTCAAATCACTATTTCCCTCTCTCTGCCTATCTTCTCTCTCTTACACTACGAAATGAAGATCTAACCAATGAACTGGGTTTAAACGCCTTCAAATCTGAGCCCTAACAAAATTCGGTGGTGTTTATGTGTTTGGGCACCACACTTTCTCAAATCCGGTCAGATCTGAAAATCCTACTGGTGAGAAGGGGGAAGAAGGTGGTGGCTGAGTCGATGGCGGTGGTGGTCAGAAGGGGGGGAAGGAAGTGGTGGTGGTGTTGACGGTGGCGGCGGTGATCGAAAATGCAAACTGCTAATCTACTTGGATATAATAAAATTTGATTTAGGTTTTTGTTGTTAATCAAAGTTTGTTTCAAAGTTGTTCTTGAACTGATCGAAAATGCAAGCTGTGGTCTTTCAGATTTGTATGTGTTATGTTATATATATATATATATCTATATTAATTATAATTAAAAAACGTCACGTCTCCTTGCCACATCAGATAAAAAGCCACCTCACCTTGCCACATCACATAAATTAGCCACATCAGCAAAAAAAACTAACCTAGTTAGTGTCTGGTTAACGACGGGGTGACACAGCAACCCAAGTGTCGAGTAGAGGGTGGTGGGAGCCAACTTGAAAGTTGAGCGTGGTATTGGCCAATTTTACATAGTTGAGGGTGATACAGTCCATTTTGGTATTGGCCAATTTTTACATAGTTGAGGGTGATACAGTCCATTTCCCCTAAAATTAAAAGTGAATGAACAGTGAATCATTAATTCTTTATTATGTGATTTTCTTATAGTCATTTATTAGACTATGGGGTATGGGGCGAGGGTTGGGGCGTGAGTTGGGTACAAATGTCCAAGTCACCACCCCGGGTGGGCTTGGGTTTCGGTGTGGCCTCTTGGGCGGGAGTTTCAGCCCGGACGTTGGGCATGCCTAGCGGTCCTCCGTGGCCGGCTCTCATTGGCTGGGTTGGCTAGGCCATAGCGGCTAGGTTTAAATTTTAAAAAAATTAAC